>CAUDMG010001137.1:3867585-3882970 GCA_958450375.1 Homarus gammarus
CAGGGGTTTGGTGGCGGGGGAGCAGGGGTTTGGTGGTGGGGGAGCAGGGGTTTGGTGGTGGGGGAGCAGGGGTTTGGTGGTGGAGGAGCAGGGGTTTGGTGGTGGTGGAGCAGGGGTTTGGTGGTGGTGGAGCAGGGGTTTGGTGGTGGGGGAGCAGGGGTTTGGTGGTGGTGGAGCCGGGCTTTGGTGGTGGGGGAGCAGGGGTTTGGTGGTGGGGGAGCAGGGGTTGGGTTCGTCCTCCCCCACTTACTGGCCTAAACCCAACTGGGGCGTAGCCAGCTAAGGTGGGGGGGAGGGGGAAGACGTCGAGATATAGGGAGAACAGAATAGGGTAGGATGGGGTGGGGTCCTACTCTCCTCCTTCACGCCCATTACCCACCCTCCCCCGTTTCCCTCGGCTTTATGCATCCTGTTGGCTCCATCTATCTCCACCATCCATCTCTGGGATATCCATAATGGCTGCTCCTATCCCTTCCTAACCTCTCGTGTCTCTTATCCAGGACTGGTCGGCCACCCATCCTTTTTATGGTCAGTTTCCCCTGCATGACACCCCTCTCCACCCACCAGCCGTCCACCCCTACTGTAACCCATAGAAACCCACCACCATTCCACCCTCTAGCTGCCCATACCCACCCCCTACTGTAACCCAAAGACACCCACCACCATTCTACCCTCTAGCTGCCCATACTCACCCCCTACTGTAACCCATAGACACCCACCACCATTCCACCCTCTAGCTGCCCATACCCACCCCCTACTGTAACCCATAGACACCCACCACCATTCCACCCTCTAGCTGCCCATAGACACCCACCACCATTCCACCCTCTAGCTACCCATACCCACCCCTACTGTAACCCACAGATGCCCAACAACCAACTACAAAAAAAACTATCCCTGCCGCCCAGTCAGCCATCTTCCACCGCCCCTCCTCTATCACCAAGACTTAGATGTTTACAATGAAACATCTTGACCTATCATCCTGCGGCCACCAAGCGTCATCTACCGCTCGTTACGGCACCAATTCAGTAATCTCTCCAACTCTTGTGGAGATCAGAAACCAACTATTACACTCGTGGGGTCACTAACACACTCTGTAACACTCGTGGAGTCACTAACACACGCTGTAACACTCGTGGGGTCACTAACACACTCTGTAACACTCGTAGGGTCACTAACACACTCTGTAACACTCGTAGGGTCACTAACACACTCTGTAACACTCGTGGGGTCACTAACACACTCTGTAACACTCGTGGGGTCACTAACACACTCTGTAACACTCGTGGGGTCACTAACACACTCTGTAACACTCGTGGGGTCACTAACACACTCTGTAACACTCGTGGGGTCACTAACACACTCTGTAACACTCGTAGGGTCACTAACACACTCTGTAATACTCGTAGGGTCACTAACGCACTCTGTAACACTCGTGGGGGTGGCAGAAGGTCCAAGATCACAGTCGCCTAAATATTACCGCCTAAATAATCGTCACTCTCTTTCCAGGTTCCAGTGTTGACTTTTTACAAATATTTTTTTTGTCAAGACGTCTCTCTCTCTCTCTCTCTCTCTCTCTCTCTCTCTCAGGAGTCCTCCTCGACTCACAGATGGTCGGTACCCCGCCCCCACCTCCTACCCTTTACTAGTTCCCTCAAGTTGAGAGACATGGCACTGGGCCACTTCCAGTCCCAACCTCCTCCCCCTCTCACATTTAGTACAGTGGTAGGAGGAAGGGAAGGACGAAGAGGAGAGGGCGGGGGGGGGGGGGGGGTGGCACCCTGTTACGCCCTGAATGGCGACAGAGGCACAAATTACAGCAGAGAGATTCCTAAGTTACAGCTGTAGGGACTCGTGTGGAAGTTAGATCAGAGGTACCCAGAAGGGGACCCAGGTACAGTATTAGAAATGGGATGCTACTGAGGATGGGAGATGTTACGGCCCATTGGAACCTAAATGGGAGTTATGGCAGCCAGGGGTACCATCTACAGGTCGGCGCCTGAGTGGGAGGGGGAGGGTCTTACCGTAGAGCTGAAGTGAAAGTTATTTTATCTTTTAGCGGAGGACCTTCACTCTAGAGGCGGTGGTGGATAAATCTAACACCATCCCATCACCTCACACCTCTTCCATGTAGCTTTAAAATATATGGTTAGAAACGGATACGAGACAGCAGGGGAGGCAGGGAAAAGGAGACGGGGGGGGGGGGGGATGCAGAGGAGGGAAGGGTGGAGAGGGAATCAGAGCGGGTACAGCAGGGGAGTAAGCGACACAAACATACTAATTCGAGTTTAATAAGACCTGGAAACTGTCACTGTTTTACTACGTGAAAACTAACACAGTACTTTTCAGGGTTGAATACAAAGTTCTGTAAACCTTAAAATACTTGTGAAAAAAAAGTATAAAATCAGGCGGCTGGTTATGAGAGGTAGTGTGCACCACCCGCCGCTCACACCTACAAGAGACACACATCTTTAGGTAACAATTCTCTATCTATGCTGGCTTGCTGACGAAACTGTTGGTGACTGAGGTGTAGCGCAGTAAATTATCATTCATGTGTTTGACTTTGAATATTGGTGGTGTGTTGGCGGCCAGTGACTCGTGTACACAACCAAGTGGAAGTACACATCAAACTTCATGATCATCTGTGTGTGTTGGATGCACTAACGAGGAGAACACATACAACCGAACCATCTTTGTCCCCTTTATCATTTTAGTGAATAATCTTATCAATGTCAGTGATAATCTAATGTTAGGAAGGGATATAAATAATAAGGAAGTTGTAAGACTATGTAATAATGAAATGGGAAGACAATATTGTAAGAACATATTGGTAGATGGTGATTAAACTTGATCCTAATTTCTAAAATGGTTAGGTTAGGTTAGGTTAGGTTAATTTAATCACGAGGTTAAATAAACGGGGTTCCTAATATTCACGAGATCCCATTTTTTTCGCTGCTCTACCGAACTGTACTGCATGATATAATTCTTAACAAAACAGTGACGATCCCATAAAAAAAAATATCAAATACAATGGTTCAAGCGAAGTATTACCTCTGACACTTGAAAATTATACAATACTCGTAAAATCGGCCGAGGTTGGGCAGAGGTGGCCATGACAATACAGTATGCCAGGTAGAAGAGCTATTTCCTTATATTTTACCTGAACACTATAGTAATATTTTAAGGTAATGTAATTGTATTTGGGGTAATGGTATAGGAGACGGCTAACACCAGATGCAGTTGTTCATTTTTCTCACTGATATTGTTTAGATAATTGTAAAAGAAAACAGATACGACAATGCACAGAACCTAACCTAACCAAACCTTCCTAACCCCGGAATATTAAGCAGAAAGAACTTACTTTGATATCAGGTACCAATGAAAGCACTTTTCTTAAATAGACGTTGTGTAATTTTCCGTTTTTTGTGGACATAAAAACACTGAATCACATATTTCTTCTTCACTCTCACTTCTCTTCTGTATATTAACACTTGCAGCACATTCTGCCAACTAGTCCATGTTGACAGATGATCTCTTGGTGACTGTCTTCATCCTCCACAAACACAGATGACTTACAATAAGACAAAGAATAACCCGCACAAGACGCCATCACTACATCCTTGACTACCAGAGGGTCAAGACCTATCAGACGCTGCTCCTGCTGCCCCGGCCAGTGTTGGCCCATGACCCAAGTCACTCTCCCCGACCCATCTTCACCACCGGGATATCAACATAATCCCGCCAAAAGAGACAATTTCTCTTTGGAAAGAAGTGGAATCAGTGTTGAACAGTGATGAGCAGTGTTTAAGCCAGTGAACTCAGCATTAGATAATACCAGTGAGAGCAGTGACCCACCAGTGAGGCACCCCTGGGAACCGACCACCATCTTCTGACCAGGCGGTGGTAATCAGTCCACTCTGGGAACAACCATGGGTCAGCTTTACACCTCACCACAAGATAACACAACACCATTTAGCAGAGAGTGAGATACTGTGACACTACACCACACTACACCAGTCGGTGTCTCCAAGACCACGTGAGGCCCTTCATGTCAACACCCGAGGGCGAGTTACTGCACCAAGTGAACGCCACACCACCCGGTGTCTCCAAGACCACGTGAGGCCCTTCATGTCAACACCCGAGGACGAGTTACTGCACCACGGACCTCACACAATATGGCAAGAGACCAGCCCGGGCCATCAACTGTAAACTATAATAATTTGTATGTTCAATTCAGGTTCCTTCTCCTTTCAGTAATGAAAGCTTTTGTTAAACGACCCACCCACCCCATGTCTTTGTATGTAATAAGTAATTTATGTCCAATGTATATTTTCGGCCTTCGGGCTGAAATTGTTAATTAATTGTTAATTATTATTATTATTATTATTATTATTATTATTATAACTACAGAGTTAAGTACAATATGGCGGTTTTGCCCCCTCCCTTTGGAGAAGAACAACAAGAGAAAGAATATACAGTTCACTTAGAATGCGATGATACTCGAAAAAAATTGGAATTGTATCCAAACCCATAATAAGGAGTTCGAATCCAACTATATGAATCTCATCCTTTATACATAGATAGATTCAAGAACCAATTGAGCGAGGAGCGAGAAAAAAGGGGGAATTTGCTCGTTATAAACAGGAAAACCAGGAAAGTGAAACGTATATAATGCTGAAAACAAGACAGTCAAGCCAATATTATGGTAATAAAACCCCGGATGAGAGCCTCCAGGGTTACTTTAAATGTTCACAAAGACTACAATCACAAATTTATAGTTTACGATGAGACAACCACACAACACCACGGAGTGAAATATCGGCTGAATTATTTAAGGTAAATAATATATTTAATCACCTACAAAACACTAAGAGACGGTTTATTACAGCGGTATGATCAGTTTTTCGCCGTGTTTTACCCCCATAATTTCCCTCATCTTTCACGACCTGCCCACTACAGGCGTTCAGAAGAAACGACAATCCTTGGAAAACTTACGCGTGAAAATTAAGCAATAAGTGCAAGTGTAACGCCGCCTTTAAGGTATCCTAAGTTGAAGATTCTGGCGTGTGTCTGTGACCTGGCTCACTGGGAAGCTATCCCTCCCCCACCATAAACGTCCACAAAAACAAGTAAAACAATATTTTATTCTTATCCTCTTAAGCAACCTGATAAAGTTGTGATGGATGGCTTATAGAGTGAGTCATGTGACTCAACACACCGTATATAGCTGCACAAGTTTTAATTGTATTCAAACAAAACTTTACATGAGAGTTGATAAAGTTTGTTCTGTGATCCTAAGTTAGCACCTGCTGGGTGATGAAGATTAACCCTAATACTTGATGAACTTAACGAAATGAATTAAGTTAACGTTATATTGTTAACACACTGATCACACCAACTAAAGTTGATCTATGTGTTGACTCTATGTTTCTTATGTTTTCGCATTGTAAGCTTTTGTCAATCAAGTGACCCACTCCCCGATTTCACCATATGTAACTTATCATCTCTGTTCATTGTATATTCTCAGCCTTCGGGCTGCCATGTTTTCTTAATAAACCGTAAATTATTATTATTATTATTATTATTATTATTATTATTATTATTATTAACTTTATTAACCTATAAAGATCAGAGCAGGAACATTACTGGCTGCGTTATGTCGTAAGTGAATAACTGGCGGCCACTGGTCTGACTAAACTAAACCAAACAATGATGAACTCTGATTGGTGGCAGAGCCAGATCACGTGAAGATTAGGCACCTTAGCCTATTTCACCTGATAATTAAGGTACTGCCTGTGTAGACTCCTGGAGCGCGGTGGCAATATCGGTAATAATTATCGAGACTTTGCCAAGTCTTTCTACAGCGGACCCCATGAAAGGTTGAATGCTGAAGTAAAAACGTACGGAATTAAGGGAAGCATCCTAGCGTAGACAGGAGACTTGATTATGACCGCTAGCAGTGTGTGGTGTTAAATGGCACGAAATCGCCATGTGTACCCGTGACAAGCGGGGTTCCACAGGGCAGTGTACTGGGTCCGTTGTTTTTTGTTTGTTTCATAAACGACATGCCAGAAGCTATACACTAACCCATACAAATGTTTGTGGACGATGCTAAGTTATTCAGGGAAATTGAGAACCAAAAGGAACTGTGATTCGGTTAACACGCCGATCAGTGGCGGGGAGGAGAAGGTAATGTAAAACTCGTCACTTATTAAAACGACGATTAGAACGCAAGCAACAGCGGGGCGAGCGAGTACATTATTTACGGTTTGTTAGTGTCACATTTTTTGTTTACGTCATAGTCAAGGATTTCTAATTAAAATAAACATAATCTAGTATGTTAAATTAAATATATTTGTTAAGCGTGTGTGGCAAACATTTAATACCTCATAACAGTACGAGTATTTATTAATAATATAAACAACATGTACAACTTTTGCCGCTGTGAGAGGTTGTGACCGGCTGTGTTGTTTGTAGTAAGAGTTGTGACTGGCTGTGTTGTTTGTAGTAAGAGTTGTGACTGGCTGTGTTGTTTGTAGTAAGAGTTGTGACTGGCTGTGTTGTTTGTAGTAAGAGTTGTGACCGGCTGTGTTGTTTGTAGTAAGAGTTGTGACCGGCTGTGTTGTTTGTAGTAAGAGTTGTGACCGGCTGTGTTGTTTGTAGTAAGAGTTGTGTCCGGCTGTGTTGTTTGTAGTAAGAGTTGTGAACGGCTGTGTTGTTTGTAGTAAGAGTTGTGACTGGCTGTGTTGTTTGTAGTAAGAGTTGTGACCGGCTGTGTTGTTTGTAGTAAGAGTTGTGAACGGCTGTGTTGTTTGTAGTAAGAGTTGTGACTGGCTGTGTTGTTTGTAGTAAGAGTTGTGACCGGCTGTGTTGTTTGTAGTAAGAGTTGTGACTGGCTGTGTTGTTTGTAGTAAGAGTTGTGACTGGCTGTGTTGTTTGTAGTAAGAGTTGTGACCGGCTGTGTTGTTTGTAGTAAGAGTTGTGACCGGCTGTGTTGTTTGTAGTAAGAGTTGTGACCGGCTGTGTTGTTTGTAGTAAGAGTTGTGACTGGCTGTGTTGTTTGTAGTAAGAGTTATGAGTGGCTGTGCTGTTTGTAGTAAGGGATGTGACTGGCTGTGTTGTTTGTAGTAAGAGTTGTGACTGGCTGTGTTGTTTGTAGTAAGAGTGTGACTGGCTGTGTTGTTTGTAGTAAGAGTGTGACTGGCTGTGTTGTTTGTAGTAAGAGTGTGACTGGCTGTGTTGTTTGTAGTAAGAGTTGTGACCGGCTGTGTTGTTTGTAGTAAGAGTTGTGACTGGCTGTGTTGTTTGTAGTAAGAGTTGTGACTGGCTGTGTTGTTTGTAGTAAGAGTTGTGACTGGCTGTGTTGTTTGTAGTAAGAGTTGTGACTGGCTGTGTTGTTTGTAGTAAGAGTTGTGACTGGCTGTGTTGTTTGTAGTAAGAGTTGTGACTGGCTGTGTTGTTTGTAGTAAGAGTTGTGACTGGCTGTGTTGTCTGTAGTAAGAGTTGTGACTGGCTGTGTTGTCTGTAGTAAGAGTTGTGACTGGCTGTGTTGTTTGTAGTAAGAGTTGTGACTGGCTGTGTTGTTTGTAGTAAGAGTTGTGACTGGCTGTGTTGTTTGTAGTAAGAGTTGTGACTGGCTGTGTTGTTTGTAGTAAGAGTTGTGACTGGCTGTGTTGTTTGTAGTAAGAGTTGTGACTGGCTGTGTTGTTTGTAGTAAGAGTTGTGACTGGCTGTGTTGTTTGTAGTAAGAGTTGTGACTGGCTGTGTTGTTTGTAGTAAGAGTTGTGACTGGCTGTGTTGTTTGTAGTAAGAGTTGTGACTGGCTGTGTTGTTTGTAGTAAGAGTTGTGACTGGCTGTGTTGTTTGTAGTAAGAGTTGTGACTGGCTGTGTTGTTTGTAGTAAGAGTTGTGACTGGCTGTGTTGTTTGTAGTAAGAGTTGTGACTGGCTGTGTTGTCTGTAGTAAGAGTTGTGACTGGCTGTGTTGTTTGTAGTAAGAGTTGTGACGGCTGTGTTGTTTGTAGTAAGAGTTGTGACTGGCTGTGTTGTTTGTAGTAAGAGTTGTGACTGGCTGTGTTGTTTGTAGTAAGAGTTGTGACTGGCTGTGTTGTTTGTAGTAAGGGTTGTGACTGGCTGTGTTGTTTGTAGTAAGAGTTGTGACTGGCTGTGTTGTTTGTAGTAAGAGTTGTGACTGGCTGTGTTGTTTGTAGTAAGAGTTGTGACTGGCTGTGTTGTCTGTAGTAAGAGTTGTGACTGGCTGTGTTGTTTGTAGTAAGAGTTGTGACTGGCTGTGTTGTCTGTAGTAAGAGTTGTGACTGGCTGTGTTGTTTGTAGTAAGAGTTGTGACTGGCTGTGTTGTTTGTAGTAAGAGTTGTGACTGGCTGTGTTGTTTGTAGTAAGAGTTGTGACTGGCTGTGTTGTTTGTAGTAAGAGTTGTGACTGGCTGTGTTGTCTGTAGTAAGAGTTGTGACTGGCTGTGTTGTCTGTAGTAAGAGTTGTGACTGGCTGTGTTGTTTGTAGTAAGAGTTGTGACTGGCTGTGTTGTCTGTAGTAAGAGTTGTGACTGGCTGTGTTGTCTGTAGTAAGAGTTGTGACTGGCTGTGTTGTTTGTAGTAAGAGTTGTGACTGGCTGTGTTGTTTGTAGTAAGAGTTGTGACTGGCTGTGTTGTTTGTAGTAAGAGTTGTGACTGGCTGTGTTGTTTGTAGTAAGAGTTGTGACTGGCTGTGTTGTTTGTAGTAAGAGTTGTGACTGGCTGTGTTGTTTGTAGTAAGAGTTGTGACTGGCTGTGTTGTTTGTAGTAAGAGTTGTGACTGGCTGTGTTGTTTGTAGTAAGAGTTGTGACTGGCTGTGTTGTTTGTAGTAAGAGTTGTGACTGGCTGTGTTGTTTGTAGTAAGAGTTGTGACTGGCTGTGTTGTTTGTAGTAAGAGTTGTGACTGGCTGTGTTGTTTGTAGTAAGAGTTGTGACTGGCTGTGTTGTTTGTAGTAAGAGTTGTGACTGGCTGTGTTGTTTGTAGTAAGAGTTGTGACTGGCTGTGTTGTTTGTAGTAAGAGTTGTGACCGGTTGTGTTGTTTGTAGTAAGAGTTGTGACCGGCTGTTGTTTGTAGTAAGAGTTGTGACTGGCTGTGCTGTTTGTAGTAAGAGTTGTGACTGGCTGTGTTGTTTGTAGTAAGAGTTGTGACTGGCCGTGTTGTTTGTAGTAAGAGTTGTGACTGGCCGTGTTGTTTGTAGTAAGAGTTGTGACTGGCTGTGTTGTTTGTAGTAAGAGTTATGACTGGCTGTGTTGTTTGTAGTAAGAGTTGTGACTGGCTGTGTTGTTTGTAGTAAGGGTTGTGACTGGCTGTGTTGTTTGTAGTAAGAGTTGTGACCGGCTGTGTTGTTTGAAATAAGAGTTGTGACCGGCTGTGTTGTTTGTAGTAAGAGTTGTGACCGGCTGTGTTGTTTGTAGTAAGAGTTGTGACTGGCTGTGTTGTCTGTAGTAAGAGTTGTGACCGGCTGTGTTGTTTGCAGTAAGAGTTGTGACTGGCTGTGTTGTTTGTAGTAAGAGTTGTGACTGGCTGTGTTGTTTGTAGTAAGAGTTGTGACTGGCTGTGTTGTTTGTAATAAGAGTTGTGACTGGCTGTGTTGTTTGTAGTAAGAGTTGTGACTGGCTGTGTTGTTTGTAGTAAGAGTTGTGACTGGCTGTGTTGTTTGTAGTAAGAGTTGTGACCGGCTGTGTTGTTTGTAGTAAGAGTTATGACTGGCTGTGTTGTTTGTAGTAAGAGTTGTGACTGGCTGTGTTGTTTGTAGTAAGAGTTGTGACTGGCTGTGTTGTTTGTAGTAAGAGTTGTGACTGGCTGTGTTGTTTGTAGTAAGAGTTGTGACCGGCTATGTTGTTTGTAGTAAGGTGTTGTGACTGGCTGTGTTGTTTGTAGTAAGAGTTGTGACTGACTGTGTTGTTTGTAGTAAGAGTTGTGACCGGCTGTGTTGTTTGTAGTAAGAGTTGTGACTGGCTGTGTTGTTTGTAATAAGAGTTGTGACTGGCTGTGTTGTTTGTAATAAGAGTTGTGACTGGCTGTGTTGTTTGTAGTAAGAGTTGTGACTGGCTGTGTTGTTTGTAGTAAGAGTTGTGACTGGCTGTGTTGTTTGTAGTAAGAGTTATGACTGGCTGTGTTGTTTGTAGTAAGAGTTGTGACTGGCTGTGTTGTTTGTAGTAAGAGTTGTGACTGGCTGTGTTGTTTGTAATAAGAGTTGTGACTGGCTGTGTTGTTTGTAGTAAGAGTTGTGACTGGCTTTGTTGTTTGTAGTAAGAGTTATGACTGGCTGTGTTGTTTGTAGTAAGAGTTGTGACTGGCTGTGTTGTTTGTAGTAAGAGTTGTGACTGGCTGTGTTGTTTGTAATAAGAGTTGTGACTGGCTGTGTTGTTTGTAATAAGAGTTGTGACTGGCTGTGTTGTTTGTAATAAGAGTTGTGACTGGCTGTGTTGTTTGTAGTAAAAGTTGTGACTGGCTGTGTTGTCTGTAGTAAGAGTTGTGACTGGCTGTGTTGTTCGTAGTAAGAGTTATGACTGGCTGTTGGTACAAGACTAGCGTGTTAAAGAGCGTGTTTGCCAAGACATATGTGAATGGTTACTAGACATGTATAGTGAGGCACTGTATGTCACTGTATCAGGGAGCTACAGGACCTAACATAGCTTTATCATCACCCTGGACGTATAGTGAGGCACTGTATGTCACTGTATCAGGGAGCTACAGGACCTAACATAGCTTTATCATCGCCCTGGACGTATAGTGAGGCACTGTATGTCACTGTATCAGGGAGCTACAGGACCTAACAGCTTTATCATCACCCTGGACGTATAGTGAGGCACTGTACCAGTCACTGTACCAGGGATACATCAGCTAACTTTAAGAAACACCGTCTAGAAGTTAACCCAACATTTCCATGAACCGATTTTTATTTAAATTTCAGTCGTGGAGGAGGAGTGGTTGTGGTGACATCTTGATCTGTATGTGTGTGTAAGAGATTGGTCACACACACACACACACACACACTATACTGGCTGGTGATACAGGGACACATAACACATCTCTACCCTCCTCCTCCTCCTCCTCCTCCTCCACTGCTGGGGATACAGGGACACATAACACACCTCTACCCTCCTCCTCCTCACTGCTGGGGATACAGGGACACATAACACATCTCTACCCTCCTCCTCCTCCTCACTGCTGGGGATACAGGGACACATAACACACCTCTACCCTCCTCCTCCTCACTGGCTGGTGATACAGGGACACATAACACACCTCTACCCTCCTCCTCCTCCTCCTCCTCACTGGCTGGGGATACAGGGACACATAACACACCTCTACCCTCCTCCTCCTCACTGGCTGGTGATACAGGGACACATAACACACCTCTACCCTCCTCCTCCTCACTGGCTGGTGATACAGGGACACATAACACACCTCTACCCTCCTCCTCCCCACTGGCTGGGGATACAGGGACACATAACACACCTCTACCCTCCTCCTCCTCACTGGCTGGGGATACAGGGACACATAACACACCTCTATCCTCCTCCTCCTCACTGGCTGGGGATACAAACTTGTGTTGGTGAGGCCTGACACGTCTTCTGTGTGTCGGGGTTCAGGTGGCTAGATCCTGTAGAACGAGGCGGTGATCAGTGGTCATCTCTCCCTCTCTCTCGTGTGTGTGTGTGTGTGTGTGTGTGTGTGTGTGTACTATCAGTAGACACAACTACCACAATGTTACCATCACCCGGAGCTCAATACGTTACTGTTCTCGTTATTTCCATGTAATCACTCGACTCTGAGGCAGTTGTGTACCATGTCTCTTGATCTATACAAGTTTCATCTTAAGTGTGGTGTAGAAACTTTGTGACTTGGTGAACGATGCTTAACGACCTTGTCCTCTCAAACACCTTCATTACACAACATCATCAACGACAACTTTTGGTGAACTTTGGCATCAGTTTCTACTCGTCAAACTTCCTCTACACAACCATCCTCTCCGACTCATCTCCTGGCTATCGTCTTCTCCTCCCCCGTTTCCTCTCCGCCCTCATCCTCCTACTCGACTGCACCAAGACTCTAGCTAACATGACTTTACCAACGAGTCTAATCTTACTTGCAGCAAAGTCGACGGTCACACCATCTAATTTAATACGTTTCTGACCACCGTTCACCTTCTCTCCTAGTCGTGTCCAGCGATAACTATGTCCACACTTAACCGTACAACATCATCACACAGACTTAAGATAAATTACATAATAAGAAATCTTAAAAAAAAAATTACTGGTAACTCGAAAGACGATTCAAGTCGAAGTTATGTCAAGTGGCAGCTGTGACGTGTACCAGTCTGCATACAACATACACCATGGTATATGCATAACATACATGTGTCTTGTGTATAAATGTATGGCTTTCTCCACTACAGGTGTGAGCCAATACACTGGAGGCTGCGTCATGTATGCGTCAAGACTTTTCCTACAGGTAAAGGAATACACTGTAGGCTGCGTCATGCGTACGTCAAGACCTCTCCTACAGGTAAAGCAATACACTGATGGCTGCGTCATACATGCGTCAAGACCTCTCCTACAGGTAAAGCAATACAGTGCATGCAGCGTCATTGAGTCATGTGTGCGTCAATATTTTCGTGTACCAAGAAAATAAAACTTTCTAAATCAAATAAAAATCTGTCTTCTGGACCATTAACCTCTCTGTCTAGCCTGACCGATTAACCCCCACTCTCTCTCTCTCTCTCTCTCTCTCTCTCTCTCTCTCTCTCTCGGTATGATTGCCGTGTATTGAATTAAAAGAAAATATAAGCGTGGGTGGATTTTATATTGCACTGAATGTAAACAAACGATCAATGAGGAACATCGATTGGAGAGAGAGAGAGAGAGAGAGAGAGAGAGAGAGAGAGAGAGAGAGAGAGAGAGAGAGAGATTTTTACACAGTGGAGACCCTAGGTACAGCTGCCTCTCACTGAAAGATCTGCTCTAAGCTGTTTATAAAACCCTTGATGTTTAGCTGTTTATATAAACCTCTGATGTCTATAAACAAACAGCCACAATGTTTTGCTTTCCTTAAATCTGATTAAAATAAAACTTCGTTGAATTTGACCATTCATAAGCACGCAGGCACACACGCTACTACTACTATTACTATTACCTTATTTTTTTTTTTTTAACGTGGCCTCCAGCCTCCCCAAATAGCCACACCTTCGCCACCATTTTATTACCTGAATATTAAATATCCTAATACATAAGTAGCTATCCTATCTGTGTTGAATTAGTTGAGCCGCAGATCTATGCGGCATTCAGTGACTGTAGCCTCATAGTCAATATCTGCAGCAGTTGTCGGAATTGGGGCAGAAGCTCTCGTTCCCCTGAGGCAGAGCAAAGCCGACCGAAGGGGAGAGAAAGACAGTCGACATCTCATCCAGGCTGTAACATAACTTCTGGGCTGCTGCTTCTGTTCGGAGATCAACTCCGCGAGTCTGGCGAAGAAACATCTTGCACTTGGTCCCATCCCACCAGAGGTTGTGAACACTAGAGGAGTGAAGCTGCCTTGATCAACTTTCTGAATTCTCTCCCCATATGCCCTTATCTTGTCGTTCTCGTTCCTGCTGTGTGCAGCATCGAGAGCTAAGTTACGGTGACATGCGGCCATGGGATAAAAAAACTTGATGTCGAAGAAGGCTCGCTGTTCCCGCGTCCAGAATCCTCGAGCACTGACGTCCACACGGGCTTCGTTAGATGTGTTTGAAGTCCTGTTTTGGAAGATCTCACCATCCAATGGAAGGAGGGTCGGTTCTACCATGACATCCCGGCAGATTTCCTTCAACATATTTGCGGTGAGGTCCCTTACCTCGTCATGCCTCATGCATATAAAGCCCCCCTTTCTTGCATGCATTGGCGTGATTGCCATCATAGGAAGAGCCACACATGCATTGGGAGGGTAAACCTTCTACTGGCCGACCGTACCTTAGAGCAATGGCATCTGTAAATTCTTGTTTATTAAGACTGAAACCATTTGCCCTTATCGGTAACGTAGTTAACCAGTTCGAGGCGCCCACCTCCTGCGCTATAGCTACTTTATTTTTTTCAAATTTTCTGGTACCTGCAGCAACAGTTGCTGCAACTTATCATTTTGGCAGTGCTGTCGATCTGTCGTAATGGACCTACGAATCTTATTTACTTCACTGGTATCCACCTCCCCTGTTGCATTCTGGGCTATTATGTGGTCCGTGACAGCTGCCGTGAGCTTAAGTGAATTTTGATGTTCGGTGGCAGCAATCTCCTCTGGATTGGTTAGTCCCATCCCTCCCAGTCTTGGTGGAAGTGCAAGAAGTGCTCTTTCTGCTGGGGTTAAGTCAGGGTGTTTCACTAATTTAGGAATGAAATTGACACTGATAGCTTCTTCCAGAGGGTGGAGGAGGGGTCCGATATCAGGGATAGTACGCATCAGGTAGTTCCAACGATGCTTGACTCCATGGGTGAATGCAGCAAAGGCCGCATGTGGCTCTGTGTTAGCAATCTCAGACAGAGCTTGGATTTCACGAACCCACTCATTCACCTTTCCCGCTACGTACTCGGTCTTGAAGTCCGTAGTGCCAATTACTGCGCCTAGATGTCTTTGGCCGTCCTTAGTTATTTTGACCTCACTTCCGCCAAAAACCTCCATTGCCCGTTCATAATGTTCTGGCTTCACGATGAGGAAGGACTTGCTGGCGTTTGGGTGGTACCCTATTTGTGGACCTCGCGATGTTACCAAGTCCCACCACTTTTTGATGCCCTCCACTTTTCCTGCTCCTGTAAGGTCATCAGCATATGCCACTTGTTTGATCCCAGTTGTTTCAAATTTTTTTCTTGTTGGAGCACTGATAGGCCAATTGCATATATTGCCAATACAACAGGGTCCCCTTGTGTTGTTCCCTCGGTTGACTGTAAGATGGTATCACCTCTTAGAGCCTTGTTGTTTACTATGTAGAGGTCTGATGGATTCCTATACGAATTTTCAACATACATTGCAAAGCTTGGACACTTGATCTTGATGTGCAGTGCAGCCTTGCGGTTAAGTATGTTGAATGCGTTTGAAGCATCCACCAGGAGAACGGCCTCACAATCACGCTGCTCAAATATCAATCTCATGGCGTGAATGGCGGCTTTCCCGCCAGCCTGGTGGCCAGCACACACTTGTAGGTTCCCTGCTGCTGCCCTGACATCATCCTTTACCACCTCCATTATGCATTTTCCGATGATCCGCCTCAGCACTTCCCCCACCCCTATAGGCCTACATCCTGGTTTCTTTTCCAGAGGAATAAGGTGGCAGGCCGTCAGGGCCTGGAGGTAATGGCAGCAAGAGGATGCAAGCTTTTTT